>JASJUZ010000450.1:0-28491 GCA_037159825.1 Tupiocoris notatus | reverse complement strand
CTAAAAATAAGCGGTAAGTAATTTGGAAAGTATTTATACGTACCGAGCTTGTTCAAGAACCAATGATATCGACAACCAGCAAGTACAACTTTAGAAACAAGATCGACCCAGCCCGTGCTATTTTCGTCGCGGCAAAGAAAACCTATTCTTGAGAAGGTCGGCCATTCCTGAGAAATATTAATTTATTGTTTATTTATTTATTTATTATTTATTTATTATTAGCCAAAGTATCTTAAATTGAACTTCATGCGGCCTTTAGGAAATTAATTCAAAACGAACGCCGTGTGTGCGAGCCCTCCACATCCGAAGTTGAAGGTTGAAGTTGAAGTTGAAGGTTGAAGTTGAAGGTTGAAGTTGAAGGTTGAAGTTGAAGGTTGAAGTTGAAGGTTGAAGTTGAAGGTTGAAGTTGAAGGTTGAAGTTGAAGGTTGAAGTTGAAGGTTGAAGTTGAAGGTTGAAGTTGAAGGTTGAAGTTGAAGGTTGAAGTTGAAGGTTGAAGTTGAAGGTTGAAGTTGAAGGTTGAAGTTGAAGGTTGAAGGTTGAAGGTTGAAGGTTGAAGTTGAAGGTTGAAGTTGAAGGTTGAAGTTGAAGGTTGAAGTTGAAGGTTGAAGTTGAAGGTTGAAGTTGAAGGTTGAAGTTGAAGGTTGAAGTTGAAGGTTGAAGTTGAAGGTTGAAGTTGAAGGTTGAAGTTGAAGTTGAAGGTTGAAGTTGAAGTTGAAGGTTGAAGTTGAAGTTGAAGAAGGATAAAATGAGTAGATGCTAAAAATCAATGCTCAAAACACTGTGTTAAGAAAAACGAACGTGAAGTATTTTTCTAAATGGTTTCAATGTAACAGATCGATTTCCTCTAGAACTGGACCAAACAATGGGTCAGGTACGTTCTATCGATTGGCCTCTTTTGAAGTTCATGTATCGAAAATCAATCGTTGCAATCTATGTTTTTATCCGTACGAAAAATCTTCTCGCTAAATCTAAAAAATCCAGAATCTAACATCCCTTTTGTCATTTCTCTTTTCCACTCGCTCTTTACCCGTCTTTTTCTCGTTCAAATCCGTGATGTAACCTTCGGCTAGCTATAATTTCTGATTGAAGGGATCTGAAAGAAATTACGTCGCGCTATCGATTGTCGGGGAGGAAGAGCATAGCGTGCAGAACGCGGCTGAGGTTATCCCATTAGAGGTAATCCCCGGGGTCCCAGAGGAGGGGCCGATGGAGGACGAAGGTGGGATGTTAAAATGAGACGCTAGAATATTATGATAAATCTCGGCTGGGCTGACCTCCCTGGCCCCCGTAGTCCCTCAAGCTTTACCGCCAACTACCCGCGTTATGTACATTATAACCAGGGGCGTAACTCGTTACAACGCGGCCGCCGAATAGGTATATAAGCTGCATAATGCCACTGTCTCGCCTCTCTAACTAGACGAGAGATTTTAGGCGGGTATGGCCAGATTAGATGAAATCACGTAGATGTGAAAAACCCGGGCGTGAAAATAAACGTGCAACTAATTAGTTTGCCAACACAAACCGACTCGAATCAAGGTGGATAGTGTAATTTAACCTTTATCACAGCAATCAGAGATGGTTAAGTGGTTAAAACGGAAATTTTGACTATCGAAGGTGGATGAACTTATAAAGTATGCATAGATTAGAGGTCACGTATGTCATCCTGCTAATAAAAAGAAAAATCACATTTTTTTTGTGAATTATGCTAAGTAATTTCTATTTGCACGAAAGTACGGGTATGTAATCGAATTAGAAAAAATGAACGGAACACTACGCTAATTTTGAATACATTTTTGACGGCGGATATTTTCCAGCCCTGTCATCAAGTCTTATTCATGCACGAGGTTGAAGCGAAAATTCAGCTCATTTGAAAAATGTCCGACGGAGAGGAAATTAGCTCAACTTTCAACCTTTTTCGCTTTGGATGAAAACACTTTAGGCGTCTACATTCACAAATGCCATCGGACATTTTTTCAGTATTTTTCGAGCGTTTTTGCGAGTTTCTAAATCGTTAAAGAACGCGGATTTCCCACTTCAGAAACCAAGTCATCAGTTTCGCGTAGAATCGCGTTTCTAGGGCGGAATGATTCCGTAAATAGGAATTTCTCCCACGGACCTTCAAGTGCATGAGGCTCAGAGTAGCAGGAAAGTGCACAAAATGCGAATGCTTTTTCCACGTACGTCGGAAAAATAGGAACACATTCTCTCCTCGCGCTAAGGGTGAACTCTTTATCACTAGTATCAACGCTAATTAGCCACCTGGCTCGCCACAGAAAAACTGCACGACTCTTTGCGGTCGGTGGTAATTAATTTGCTCAACTGCTGATGGTTGAATTAATGCGCTGCTCGTGAGCCGAATTAGAGCGAGGTTCTCGGCAAATGTGAGCTGAGGGGACGCCCACAAGACTTGTATAGATTCAGTTTCGCCAAGGAAAAAAAATCTCAGTTGTCATGGGAAAATATTTGAAAATTCCAAATATTCAAAACGCTTTAAAAAAATATCTCATCGCTGCCACCATACAATGCTCCAAAAAAATATAAATATAAGTTCGCAGTTAAATATTCCCATACCTATTTAAATAAATTTAAGAACATACCACAAAAAATCTAAATATCAATTGTTTACGTCTTACGATCTTTTCAAAGCTATTCGCCCCATCTGAAAATTGAAAACAAAGTTGAATATTAAAAAATAAAGTTGACGATTTTCTCAATTTCTCTTTAGAGAAATTCCCGACAAACATATCAAGGATCTCTTTGAAATGTCTATAACATTGAATGCGGCCAATTGCAATAAATTATACGGAGTCAAAGCGTCAATGAACGCTCGATAATTCACATCGTTCACAATAAAGGGCGCTTTATTTATGTACTTCACGCTTAAATCTAGCGTGTTATTGGACGCTTCCCTTCGCCTGAGGGTTGGAAATTATCTTTATCGCGGATAATGAACCGTGAAATGCGGGATTTCACGCAAAAATCCTTCAAGGGGTTGAAGACTTTTGAAAACGATCGCGGGGAAAGTGCGAGAAATGGAAAGTCGGATGTTTTCCGGGTCGGGGATGAAAGGAGGAATTTTTTTGTGTAGATTTTCCATTGCCGCCGTAACGTGTGATAGTGACGCCTTCTCCTTTTCATTTCGGCTATGACGTTCTTGACTTTTTCCCTTTCCTGGGGCTTTTTTCTTCCGAAGCTTTTCTCTAACCCCAAGGTCTGTAATAAACGCGGGAACGGTTGAGTTGCTCCGTTGTTTAGTCGGGTTATAGAGAAGCAATACAGACGCGTGAGTGAACCTGTTATTCGTCGGGGTCTCGGAATTTCTTTTTCTGCCGCCGTGGGAAAGTGGCTTTTGGAAAAATTCGCCCCATAGAAAACGGGTATTGGTAGATGCGGGCGGAGGAAAGCGTGGCATGGAATAACCCCCGAAGAATTGCTTCAGTTATCCTCTCGATATGAGCTACGGTAGGAGTAATGGCGGAGTTCCTATTGGAACCACACAACAGGAAGGGAGGCTTTGGTTTATTTGTGCGTTTTGGTGAGGGATCGGAATCGAAATTCGGTTTACAAGAGGGAGAGTGATCAAATGAGCGTAAAAGTCGCAGCGAAAGAAGTAATTTCACGCTGATTAATCGAAAATGAAAATAATCGGGTCGGCGAGCTCGTTTTTTCAGCTTCTGAGACGTGCCGAATGATTTTATATCACACAAAGTATTTACGAATTATCAGGGTACGAAGTTACTTAAATTCACGGTTGCAGAAAATCGACAAATTTTGACGTGGGGTTTGAAATGTTAAAGGGTGAGTTTGAAAAAAAGTAATTTCCAAATTTTTCTAACTTTTGGTTTTTATTTAAAAAAATTTTAATATTATTAATTGTATTACAAGCAATTGAATTGTATTATTAAATGTTATTATTCAGATTATGTCTTTTGTAACCATTGCTATTGCTGGCTCTCTGGGCGGCCAAAATCTAAATAATCTCCAAATTGAATTTGAACAGTTTTATTTCAAATTCAGATTCCAAGTCAAACAGCAAAGCATGGCTTTATGATAAAAAATATGATCAATCGAAAATTAATCTACTAAATCGTGAGGTGAATTATAAAAAATTCTATCGACTACAATCACAACAAAAAAATTATTGTAAAAAAGTTTTGATACTCATTATCCGAAGTATTTATAATGTAGAAGCCGGCTGACTTTATAACAACAGGTTCTTCGTGGTAGAGCAGAAATTCGCGCATCCATACCTGGACTGTTCAAACTTGTAACCAATCGGATTTCTCGAAGTTTTCGAGTGCGATGTTTCAATCGAGATAAAGCGGTTATGGGCCGCCCACTGCGAGAACAACATTCGTAAGTTCGTACGTGTTGATATAGCCGGCAAGAAATTTATGAGTTATAGCTCCAAAACACGATAAACGATGGTAGTTTGATGTTTCGCCAGAGTAGAACCGCGCTGAGCGAAACAAAAACGTTTACTCAAAGTTACCTATCTGTTCGAGTTGTTGGATAAAGGACCGTGTAGAAGGCTATGTTGGGAGGAATGGGTTTTGTTGTTTCGTATGTGCGAGAAACGAGCACGTGGAAAGCATGCAGTGCATGGGGCAGAGTAATTGCTTGCTCAACAGGTATACAGAACTCAGTCACAATTGGAAGTGGACCAACACTCGCGTATTCTCTTTCTCTATATGACTTCATACAACGATAGGAAATACGTCGATAGGTTATTCCGAACTTTTCTTCTCCGCTGTTTCCTTCCAATGGGTTTTCATTTTGGGAAATTCGTAGACGTTCAGGTAAATATGCGATAATTTGATCAGCAGTATGGAAATATTCTCAAAAGCCGAAATTTTTATTGAACTCACGAAATTGAAAAGAATGGGGTATTGGAAACGTTTTTTTGTTATTTTTACGTTTCCAAAGATTGAATTCAAAATACACAAGTGCATTTTCTACAAGCAGTTTACCGTTCTTCATTTTTACCAACTGTTGTTTGCAGGGAATTTTCTCAGTTTGCTGAAGATCTATGAGAGAGACACGATCAGTTGTTCCAACATGTCTCCAAAAGTAGGAGAGCTCTTGACAAGTTATAGAGGATTATAAGAGCGATACTACTTGAGAATAAAAAAGTCCCTGCAAAACAATTTCAAGTACATTGTTCTAGTGAATAACCAGAAGAATAAACTTTGTTCTTTCCACGTGATGCAAACCTGTCTTCAGTCCCGAACGAAATTCGGCTTCATCTTTTTCCGCATCATACCAATTTGCCAACGTATTTCGACCAGTTATTCGAAAATAACTAGTTTCCTCCTCCCGTTTTTTCAATACTTCTTTCGTTAGCGATCCGCCTTTGAAGGAGGCGCGTATTTAAAATAAGGAAGAAAAAGAAGGCCCTCAGTTTCCAACATGAATCACCTGCGGACCAGTCAAACGCAGGCATCATTATTACGAAACTTCTCTCGACGTAAAGAAGTTTTCACCTTTGTTCCCTTTATATCTTTTTTCCTTTCGGAACAACTTCTGTCCCGCCGTTTAGTTACTGCTACGACGTGTATAATGTTCGAACTTTGCGAGAAAGAACAAGAATGAAAGAAAATCCGAGTAAGCTTGTACGTGTTTTTTGTTTCGGAAGAAACTCGACTGCGGTGTTGTTGAAACTGCAAGTGCTCACAACTCGAATCAGTCATCATCATAGGAGTGCTGAAAGTTTCTGACTCGGCGCAGTAAAAATGCTACGCAGCGTATACGGCTCTGAAGGAACAGCGTGTCGCATGAACCAATCATTTACTCCTTTCGTATTTTTGCTAAAAAAAAGTATTAAAAAAATTCAACTGTGAAATTATTTTGACTACTTGTATTGAGATAAAGATTGAAGTTCCCGAGTCACGGTCAACTGAAATTATTCCAGAAATGCCAGACATGAAAATTATTGCATCGTGATCCGATTCGTTCGGTTTGATTTTTTTCATATAAAAAAACTTTCGACGCATACGAGATTTTGTCGAGAGACTCGTAAAATAGTTATTAACAATAAAAACTACTTGGTTGAGTCGTCGCATCCCTCATTGTACTGGGTTGGTGAGGGGGAAAAGAACTGTGGTAAACTGTGGTAGGCTGTGGTAACCTATGGTTCCACATAGCCCTGAGGATGCCCGAAGGGGCGAAAGTACTCGGCCAAAAAATAAAAAATCGGAGAATATGTCACCTGGTTCTTCTCCCCCTCACCAACCTAGTACAATAAAAACTACGAGAATAACTGCTGAACAGCGGTCCAGCCAAGAATCCATAGCAATGCTATGTCAGGTTTCCTCCAAATATTATAATCTCGTTGCTTCAGCCGGCTTGGAAAAAAATGGTCTCAAAGTATCACCAGTAGAATATAACTTTTTTCTGGCTAATCGATATTCAGATTTATTTAACGCTCTTAAAAACCTTTCTTCGATAGTTAAATAGCTCTCATGTGAACCTGCCTTAGAAAGTCCCCACATACGATTATTTCGTCTTGGTAGTTTGCCATTGGGCTCATCAGTGTCCTCTACTGTTGATAATCAAGCTAATGTTTAAACTACCATGGGTTAAAAAGCAGTCATTCGCCCATTAATGTTCTTCATCCCATAATTTCATGGGTTCACAATTTTCACTGCAAAATTTTAGTAGGAGGCTGTGGACCTCATGGCTCCACGTCGCCCTGAAGATGCCCGAATGGGCGAAAGTGCTCGGCCAGCCATTAAAAATCTGGAGAATAAGTCGCCTGGTTTTTCTCTCCCTCACAACCCTTCTACTACAATAAATGCGACGACAACCAAGCGAAGATGCAAAATTTTAGCTTAGCGAATATCAGCTGGTTCCTTAAAAGAATCACAGTGTAAAAATTTGCATCATGTTTCAGTAGTTGTAACCGGGAAGACGTTTTCTGTTCAGCAGCTCACACAAAGCCCAGTGCGGGTTGTGGGACGAACCGAGCAAGTTGAAATTGACTTGTTCCCGCAAAGTTCTACCGAAGTCGTTTCATGCATGTGTCCTTCATTTCCTATTCCAAATCAGCAAGCCGACAACTGGGACGCAAAGTTCGCTCTGTTATACTGAGCTCAACAAGCAATGCACGGCGACGCAGCTGGCGTAGTACAATCCAGTTGCGATTTTTCAGAGCAAATCGTCCTCCTTGACAAATGAAACGCTCTCGAAGAAAAGTTGCCAGACGTATTTTGATTCGACTTTCGTCTTCTCTCTATGCGCTCCGATCTCTGTCATAAATATTTCCAAACTGGAAGATGCGCTGCCCACTGAAAAACCCCGCATTGGAAAAAGGGAGAAAATTCGAATTTACGCCGTAGTGCGTTACTTACCGATTATTCATCGGCTCAAATTACTTCAGTCACGCAGTCGGTTAACTTGAGAGACGACGGCTCGAAAGCGGACAGAGGCTAAGGGAAACTCTTGACTGCCTAATAGGACCTAAATGGCTGAAAGGAGAGCTAGAACAGGCTAGGGGGTCCCTCCAGGGGTAGCCGTACCGACAGAAGGCGTTTCTCAAAATAATGGATCACGGGCCACAAACAATAAACTCCTATCCCTTTCCCTCATCGCAGTGTTTAACATCCCTCGCCTTTCGGCTCTCCCTAGTCCATTCGATCATACTCGTTCGGCCAAATGGCACGAGTTGGATAGAGCGGACCACAATGGCTTATGTATCCAATTTGCGAGAGAAAGCGAGAAAGCGGTTTCGATTAATCGACGAATTCGGTTAACTGCGTGACAATTTGGTGAATCAATGGGCAATTTACCGACCTGCAGTTACTGTTTTATCGAAATGACACGGCAGCACATTAGTTAGAAATATCCGCAGTCGTTTTACTTCATTAATTATTGACCTTTATGTTGAAGTGCTGATTTAAATAATTTTTTCGGTAGGTAGGATTTGCTTTTCGAATAAAACCCAACAACACTCGGTAGGATTTTTTTTTTTAATATGAAGTATTGGTAGCTTATGTATCGATACTTTTATAAGTTTTCGTATCAAATGTATTGAAAAATGTATCGATATTTTTACTTATTCATCCTTTGGATGTAGAAGGTTTTGAAACCGCTCAAAAATTCGACTTTGATATTATTAGACGAAAGACAGTGTTGTCAGAGCTCAGAGGTCAGACAAAGCTGTGCGGAATCGGGATCATTTAAATCCTAAAACCGAAAAACGTACGAATCGGTTTATAACCACGCCATAGTACGGAGTATGGCCAACTGATTCAAACCGTTTTTTGCGATATAGAACCATTTTCTTAACAAAGGGACCAAAAACTTTAAAAAAAAATTAAAGTTTTTTAAAATTTTGAAAATTCTACACAAATACTGTTATATCTCGAGAACCATTAAAGCTATCGGCTTCGCTATGGGTCTCATTCAATTCAGCGTCAGACAATCTATACAGCGTACAGCTATGTTAAAAAAAAAATGAAATAACGAATAATCGGAATTAAGTGGAAGTACGATGTGGCACGTACGCTCAAAGATTAACCAATGAAAATTTAATCGAATTCCATTCGATATGACCACTTTTGTCACTTTTTGACCACTGGCACTTGTTCACTTTTCAGACGATCACAACACTTCATATTTTTTTAACGTAAACAAGGAAGTAAAAACATGAAATAGTTCAACAACTCTCAGAGCGGAAAGGACCGATTTTTAAACCGCTGGGATTTTTATTTTCCTGCAAGCGTCTACTTTCATGTTTGTGTAGACAGATTTTCTAAATAATCGCTATCGAGATTAATAAAAGAGCCAACTTGGATCGCTTAACGGAGAAGATTAATATGTGCTTGATTATCTGTCAACCTGCAAGATGGGTCGGTTGTGTCCGCTTGTCTTTGGTAAGGAAAATGGCAAAAACTCCCCTTTCCCTCGGTAATTTACCATTTTTTGCCACCTTAATTTTCCATCATAATCACACAAGTGGCGTGAGACTTCGCAGCTTCTTTGCCGCCGCAGTTCTGGGGACAGAGTGCGAAATTAGCTGCGAGGCTGAGAAATTGTTTTTTGGCCGATCCCAACTCTGGCGACTTGGCCCTAAAACGACTCTTGGCTGGGAGATCGTTAATATTCTCTTGGGGCTTTTGTAATAGCTTTGAGCATTAGGAATTCCTCTGTGAAATAGTGACACCTTTGTAGGACTTCGAAACCCGGCGAACGGATGAAAGCATATTATACTGTAAATTATACGATTTATTATAATTGGCAAATAAAATACAAACCTAAATTATAAGTAGTTCGCATTGAAGGGTTTTCAAAGGTGTTCAAGTGGAGTTTTCGAAGGGCCGCTTTGGAAACAGCTTAATTTCACCGCTAAATTTGTCCGTCACTCCTGAGTGTCCAAAGCATTCGTCAGTTCATTATTTTTCGCTATGAAAAATCACCGTTGCGTGTATAGTTGAGTGCGTTGAGTTAATTACCAACCTGGTTGGCGAGATCTGCGACTGATCGCTTGTTCACAGATTGCCAAGCTCTCGCGTGACCGAAATGCCCTTAGTTTCCGATCGTGGAACACGATAGGGAAGCGTGAAGACAACGAAATTTAATTCTTTATCAACGATGTCCCGTTTATTCGGTCGCAATTTATTTTCAACTGATCAACAGCCATTGGTAATATATTTTCCTCGGCTTCTGTTCGTATTTGCCTGTACTTTATCCTAGTGTACTTTTACCTTGCGATTTCAATCCCATCCTGGTTGAAAAATCCTCCAGCCTCAAACCAGTTATTTGCACAGTTTTCCACTAGATTGCCCACCTTCGAGCAGATAGAAGCCGTTACATTTCACGAGATACGGCCGAGACAAAGATTAAAATCCGAAACAGGGAAAGTGTGGTGCAAAACACCCCTATAGTAAAACATGAGGGCGGTAGAACTCAACGAAAAAGGAACAGGGGCTTGTCTGTTGGAACGTCCCCTTATCCAATCTCGTTTGCTGAAGTGAGGCAACTGCTTGGACACTTATAAATCTGGGCACTATCTGGTGTGGAAAGCACCATCTCGCAACGTGGACGGTCATCTTCTCCAGGGCCTGTAAAATATTTATTTATTAGGATGGAACCTGGTTTATGTCGAGAGGGGAACCTTTTTTTACACCTTTCGCTCTCTGATCTCAGACGGCGTTTGAGATTAATTCAAAGAAAACACCGTCTCAATGTTTGGGACGTCAATGTTTTCCTTTCTATTGGGAAAAAAGTAGGACAGAGTATTGATTTCAATAGGATCGTTTTGTCTTGTGAAATCATCCAGACGCTCGGTTGAGTTCGGAACGAGATCGCCTGACGGTTTAAACGGCTATTATAGAAATTCAGCTCATTTCGAATCGATCTCAGCAATAGAGAAACTGAGCGGTAATTTCGATAAAAATGATTTAATCGTCAAAAGGTAATAAAGGTCTCTTTATTTTGGAAAAAAATTTCTTATTGAAGATTTATTATTGAAAGAAAATGAATTTCTGATATTTTCAGCGGCCCTCTCACATTTACAGAAGAGTTCTAGTGTTCAAGTAGTTTTCGATAAATGAAAATATTTAGTTAGCATCATAAATATTTGGAATTTCTTCTAAACTGATGTTATTGTAATTTAATCATGAGTTTACTCCTTTATTAGACAAGAAAAAACGTCAGATATTCGCTCGAAAATTGCAACGCTTTCAGATCTCGAACCAATATCGCTGCAACCCCTTTTGACTCTTCGAAATATTTCACCCTCATCCCCATCAGCGTTTCCGAAGTTAAACCCTCTTTTGAAAACGAAGTGCGATTTAGCAATTCAAGACTTTTTTCCGTTTTGGGCCGCACATGTTTTAAACAAAAGATTCCTTTCGCCGAGTCGATGAAACTTTTCTTTTTCCCTTAGTCCCTTTCTCGGTGTCACTTGGGTTTCTTTTAAAAGAAAATTATCACCCCCTCCGCTTCTCCTTGCCCTGGGGGCGACTTTGTTTTCGTGGGTTATTGAAGGAAGCTCCCGTTATGGACAGTTTGATGGGAAACTTTTTAATTTAGGTGGAAATGTAACGGATCGGCTGGTCTTCGTTGATTGATTACAGAACCTCAAGGGCGATTCCTTTTTCTCTATCGCTTCATCTCGTCGAATACGGACGTAAATGATTGGAATACGGTGGAGCGAATTTTGAATCGAAAAGCTCCGATGGTTTACGCGTTTTCATCAGTCCAAATATTTCCAATTCGTTAAAATTATATTTTTAATGTTTGATAATAAATTGTTTACACTTAAACACGTGTGTTATTATAGTCAGTTGCAAAATTAAATAAATATATGAAGGAAGTGAAATATAGTATATGGTGAAGAAAATAAACAAATGCTTCTGATAAGGACAATAACTCCATTTATCTTGTCATGATCCATCATTATAAGCGTGACGGAGTTTGAAATAATTTTTCCAAAGAAAATCTTAAGTAGAACGAATTTTAATTATTTCATTTCGAAAATAACGTTCGACTTACGATCCTTGCAAGGATTCGACTGTAGAAATTCTTCCACCACTGACGGGTTGACAAAAAATAACCATTTGCCATGCAACATCGGCAATGTTTTTGTTCGACTAAAAAACGATCGAGTCCACACGATGAAGAATACTTAGCGATTCTAAAACCGTTCGTGACTGATATCCTCGAATGTGAGCGGTCTTGGCCGTACGAGTTCTGAACTGGAGTAGCAGAAATATTAGCGACCCGTGGCTCGGAGTCGTGAATGTATGGCGTGCCTGGGGAGATGCATCAACTTGATGGGTTATACGCTACCTCTTTCCTCGAGTTCTAGCACGTTACTCGCGAGGAAGGGACTTTCCCACCATAAAAATTATATTCTATGAGGAAGGTTTCACCCTGGCTCCACGAAGACCGAGCGGAGGACTGGATAGGAAAAAAAAACAAGTAGCGGTAGAAAGTGTAACGAGAAGTGATTTAACGGTGGTAACAAGGGGTATAATGCCTTTTGTAGTTGAGGGGGGTAGCAGCAAGATTTCTACCGTCGTTACCGAGGCCAGACGAACAATCTAATATGGATCATGGAGCGCCAGAGAGGCTCGTGGCACGCAACCCAACTCTGTGGCTGCTGTTCATCCCCCAACTCCTAACCTGGCTGGCCGGTTGTCTTAGACTAGCTGTTACACACCACGTAAGAGAGCTTCTTTGATCGCCTTCGTATAAACTGGCCATTCTATACGTCACATTATTTTACTTCTCGCCTTAACGATGGTGTCTGTTGAATAGACATGGCAAACTGCTACAATTTCTTGCCGATAAGATCATTGCTGTAGGGCGCAATTTGGAATGCAGTGCAATCGTTTATAAACCATGAGAAGTGGAGACAGTCAAGTTGAACTCTGCAAACTTGTGATATCATGGAAATGGAAGAAAAGCGAATATTTGAAATAGGTGACTTCTTTTCAAGAAATATAAGCATGATGCCATCAGACGATAAGTGAGTGATCATGTCTAGACATGAATGATGTCCTAGCTGTCTCACAACTTTCCCGCGTGGTAAAGAAGAGGTGCCAATCAGGAACCAAAATGGTCAAGTGGGATTCAAGTTTATCGACCAAATTGTCAAAGGGAGACGATAATGGTCATAATTCACAGTCGAAGACCACTTGTTGAACTCGATGCTGCTGTGAGCGCGGAAGAAATCACGTCATCGCATTTTCCTCATCATGCGCCAACATATGTCATCCTGAGCCTTTCCTTCGTCTTCCGCGTGATATTTTTCAAGGGAAGCAATCTGATGCGAGACGAGCGAAAACAAGCCCTCGTAGAAAAATATTCATTTTCTTCCTCGTCTCTGACTCAAGCGACGCGATCTTTCTTCACTTGTACTTCTGACGGCGGAAGGTTGGCTGTTACATTATTCAGCGTACCCATCATCCGCATCTAAATTTGCTCAGATGAACCGCTCGATGTTTCATACAGTGCACACTTTTATCGTGTGTAAGGTCATCCAAAGGTCACCGGCTAGTTATCAATACGTCTGAGAACATTTGGATCAAATAGCAATATCAGTGCTGGCCTGAATCTTAGAACATGAGCGACAAAGAATCTTTCAATATATAATTAATAAATATAAGCACTCGTTTGACGCTCTATTTTTAATTCTATTTTTAATTCTACTTACTTTACAATATATTTTAATATTTTCGTTCGAGAAAGGGTAAGAAAAGCCATCAATGCAAAAGAGACTTAAGTGAGAAGGGATGGCCTGAATGAGTGCGCTTCCATTGCATTCAAATGTCCTCGATTCCATTCGATATGAATATTTCAACCATTCCTTTGTTTTTCAGGTGAGAAATCGCATACTCTTAATGGGCAAGAAAAACTACAATTTCAAAAAGCGACCGACTGCTAATGCAAAAAGGTGAGTCTTCTTCGGAAGATAAATGGAAAAGCGTTTTTTCCCGAAATGAAAAATTCGAACCGATGTTGGGGAAAAAGTAATTCGAGTCAGCGAAGTAAAACTCTCCAATTGCCAAAAAAAAGAGCGAGGATCAATCAGACCCAGTGATCGAATCCTGCCGCGAGTTACGACGAGTTGTAGGCAAAAGAAAAATGGGTTTCACTTTTTCTTTCCGCATTTAAATCGAAAGGAAGGAGACGGGGTTTTCCGATGTAAAATACGGGAAATGCCTTGTTGAAATCCGATCGTTCTTGCTTTGAATATGCTCGGCCACAGAACGGAAAAGAAATGGTTCGACGAATTTGCATCATACAAGTTTTATTGGATCATTTCGATCGCACAATTTATCGAATCGCAAAACGGAGGATGATGGTCGACAATACACTGAATTCATCATCCATTTTATCTTTAAGTTCCTCCCATAAAAAATGTTTGCTTCAAATTATATTATTATAAAATTATATTATCAAAATTATATTTTTATCTCTCTACAAGAAAAAAATCAGCTAGCCAGTGTTGCAGTGAGACCAAAGATTTGCCATTATTTCCAATGATAGTTGAAGAAACGATAATAAATCAAGATGAGTTCCAAAACTCGCATCATGTCAGTGTGGCCCTCCAAGATGCATTGAGGAGACATTACTATTACCTCAGGTGTTAGTTTGAGGTATAATTCAATGGACTGCACTACAAAGGGCGCTTCAGAGGACTATCCTCTATGATCCTCTCTTAGGCACTTCAGTGGTATATCAACCTCTGACAGATAAACTTCGTAACTGTTACGGAAGAGCTGCCACTCCTAAGCTCCAGTGGCGATAACACAATTGCGGTTCAGGTCAATCTTTGATGAAAAGATGAAGCAATTTCAATTATTCTCTCGTACTTCCGTATTTTATTTGTAGAATCAATCGAGCTTGCAGTACATCTGGTGATGTCATGAGAGTCACTGGTATCAAGCTAACATTTTTTATCGCAGAAATAGCCGCACACACGTCCAGGGATCAGAGAATCGAGATATTTCGACCCGGAAACAATAATTGTCTTTATACACTCAGGTTCAACCAGGTAGCCATGCGGTGGTTAGACTTGACATCCAACTTGAGCTGTCACTACTGTCAAACGTTTTGTGACCCGAGCGAGTTGTGCGCGATATCAAAGTGCGCCAATGGTGTCACCGTTTCGCCGTCTCACCGTGACAAGTTAGACTCGCCGTCTCGGTCCTCCCTCAGGGCTTCAGGGTTAATGTCACCTGTTAAAACAAGATCTGCGCTCCCTTTAGCCAAGAGTTTGCAAGTCCTTCGCAACTTGGTCTGTTCCCTACTTGGAAAGGGAGTTAGTTTCCGGAGTTATATTGAACGAGAGAGAGAGAGAGCAAAGTAAATTTGATTACTGGTGTACTGGTGCTGGAACGGCGGGTTGATTGCGTTTGGCACGGTTCCCTCTCTTCTTCAAACCACTTCATTGAACCGAAACGAATATCTTTTAATCCGAAATCGACCAATTCTACGGGTTCGAAACTGTCCCTATCTTGGCATCCGATTGTTAGGCAAGTTGTCAAAACGTTTTCCCTCGTGGGAAACAAGTACGTTTATATTTCGCAGTGCTTTCCTTGATAAAAACGAACGCTTGAAAATTAGGAGAACTTCTCTGTTGCATTCCTGATGTGCTTATAGTACTTCAATGAGAAGTTTGGGGGATTGTAAAATTGGACAAATGTTCAGTAATTGTAGTAACTTAGTAGCCAGCATTTCTACAGATCTTCATTGTTCTGAAAGCAGCGGTAGCCTAAAAATAGCTTGCTCAATTCCAGAGCAACTGCCATTTACAGGGACAGCTTCTGTTCTAGCGTCATCGTCTTCTCTTTCTGCTTTTCAGACTTTCCTCACTGCCTGCATTTTATTTTAGGATACTATCTTGATATAAAATAAAATCGGAGAGAGTTGCATCATGCTGTGGACATTGGTTACGAATTCATAACGTACCACTCAGCAAAACCCACTGCTTAGAGATAGCAATCAAAGTACAAGGGGCGGTCGATATGAGGCCGGTAATTATGACGGCCATGACAGTCTGGCCAATTTTAAACACCCGGTCTTCACAAAAACGTCGTGTTCACAGGAAATGTAGCTATCATTATGGTGAATTATATAAAACCTCAAAATGCCTTCTAAGATTCGATTCGTGAAATAGAAATGGCTTTAATGTTTCGTTTTGTGAAATAAAAATGGCGGATACTTTGATGCTCGAATACTCTCCAAGACATGCTCTTCTATTTCTCGCAGTTCGGAGCGTTTCATTAGTGAAACGTTTCAATGAAAAATGTTCAGGTGGTCGGAAACAGAAGGTTGCTTGTAATGGGAAAATTATTGTGACAGGGAAGACGTTAAATGGGCATAGAATTGGAAGAAAATGAAAGAGCAAAATGGAGGAAAGCGAGGCAGCTGTACCTGTCACTGAAAGGGTGATAATTGTTCGTCTAGAGAAGAAACTAGAGATGGAGATGTCGGAAAACCGTTCGGGAAAAAGTAAGCCGGCCAAAGTCGAAAATGATGACAGAAACGGAGGTGGATAACGGGGAAGCCTATGGAGCTGGAGGTCAAAAGGTAAGACAGAGGGTGTCCAATATAACTGAGATTTTCTTTCTCCAAGGTTGAGCCTGTGGGATTGGAAAAAGGAACGACTCAGTCAACTCCCTGTTTGGGTTTTCACCGTAGGACATCATTGTGAATTTTCCTCTCCGAGTAAAATACAACTTCTTCAGATAAAGCATAGAGAATAATTTCTACCAGCCAAGTTGATAATTAATGGTGGATTTCACCAAGTGACAGGTAAAGTGCGTGAGGGCTAATATCCAAGTTATCTTGAACTCTGATTCACCTACTCGAGATTTGATCCCGCCAAAAATTCACCATGATTGAACAAACTGAAAAAATATTCTTGTCTACCAAAGCGTCAGGCCAGTCACGTTGCATATGAGAGCTGTCACCACTATGTTGGTGTTCAGTTTGATAAGAGTGATACTACAATATTATTTTCTAGCTGGCTCATCTATTTTTATTTCACTAACTCTCATGAGCCATTTTGTGAAGTGATCGCATGTTTAATAGCATTCTGGGGAAAACCGAGGTTTTGTGTTTTCTACTAATCCATGTCATTTAGGGCTAAACAGTGCATCTATTACTCTCATCCACATTGAAGGGGAATACTTCGGTGATGAATATTCAACTAGGCTGGATATTCCTGGTAATCGTACGATTAATTATAATGATTCCCTGTCCGTAAGCTCAAGCTCACAAGAAAACGCTCCCGTTTTCCCCATGATAGTGACTCCAACTTCTTATCCCAGTTCATTGTCGAGACGGGTCGCGCCCTTGAAACGACTGGAAGGCCATCAATCAATTCCCAGCTCGAGGAACGTTCCGCTTTGCAGAGGTAGAGGTGTGCAAGAAAGCTGCCGAGCGGAAAGGTAAACACGCATAACGAACAGACATCATCACTCACTTTCATCGAAGAATGGCGAGATATTCCAACTGGATCCCGTCGTTCTGGTTCGTTATTTTCAACTGTAGGAAAACCGTTCATCAATATCAGCCACCGCGATGGTAAAACGAGAAATCGACAAATGTTTCGTAGAGGCACTCGATAAATTACAATGCCCAGTTGTATATTCGGCGTCGTCAATATTTTAATTTGGTTTTCCATTCTTACAATCCGTCCCCCGTTCGATCTGCACATTTGTCATTTTTAGTTATGAGAAAGATTGATGCCTACTCCGTTTAATATTGGGGTTTTTTGTGAGGTGAAAACAACGGGGGGAGTTAATCGTGAGTGAGTACAAAAAATTGAGAGCAGGAAGTGTATGAAATTATCTTTCAACTGTTGAAGGTCACATGATCTGCCCGAGTGTTTAATTCTTCATTGACAATGAGAAGCTATAGATTTTTGGTTTATGGCAGACAATTTTTCATTGAAAAGAAAGTCTCAAATTTCCAGTTGAAAAATCCAAGACTCACGACTCAATTTGTAGGAGAGGTTGGCCTTAGTAGATTTGACCTAGTGGCCAAATAGAGCAAAAAAATGATGATGTGAGATATGATTGTCAGCCATGTTTGTTGTATTTCTGTACCTCCATGCTTTTTAGGCTGTGTTTCATATAATTCCTACTGCCATATTAGAAGTCATATGACGTGACCACTGCAGTCAAGTAACTGACCTAATTATCTACCTTTATTCACCAGAAGGGTAAAGAAAATATTTTTATTTGAAAACCTTCAGATTTATTACCTCATCTTTTTATTTCAGTAGTCCTGGAACGATAACTTTCTAAGTGTCCTCGTTTTCCAATACCTATCTTTACAAAAGATGCGATAAATAAAATAAAATACATTCTCTTCTACGCCTCGCTCAACCTTTCGACTGTCAACATTGTTGTTTGTTAGTCTTGCTTAAGAATCGGTCAACGCCAAAAAGAGAGCTCACGATTTCCGCCGGCTTTCGACGAACCTGTAACATAATTTATTACGTCGGTTAGTTCATGCCACATTCATCGCCCGCTTCTAACTTTCATGCCTCCGTTCACCTGCCGAGAGCTGTATATTCTGTTTTCCTACAAGACCTACGAGCGCTTTCGCAGTCATCATTTTCCTCCTTATTGTAGGCCCCTCGGTATTTTGCTCGCTTGTACCCCTTTCGGCCTTGTCGTGCTTTTTCGGAGCTATAAGTCACATTAAAAGGATGACAGAAAAGCGCCTTGGGGGGCAAGAGGCCTTCAGGTCGCAGTCAGTGCCAACAATAACTCTCATTGTTTGTTTATATCCTCTGATACGAGCGAACGAGGTGAGTTTTAGATTCATGGGTTTTCATAAAGCCTATTCCTCGCCATCCAGACAACTTCTCCCCCAGGCGTTCGTCTGCATTGTGATTTCGCTTTCCCAGCGGAAAGGCTCCTCTTTCGAAACACAAACTCGCTGCCATCTCCACGCGCATTACGGGAAACCTCGAACGTTTTCCAAAAGAAACAATAAACCTTTTCCGAAAGGGGTGAAAATTCATAAATCTACCCGCACCTTCAAAAATTCCCACCATCGTGGAAACTCCCCTAACGGGTTGAATGTGTTTCGGTTTAACGGCTACATTACGACAGCTTTTACCCTCCTGGAACAGCTTCGAGTTGAGAAAAACAAGAAAGAAAAGACTAGCGATGAGCGTCGAAACTTTTCGATGAATGGAATTACCGAGTTTTCCTTCTCGTTTTCCGGCCGGCTAATGAATTAATTCTTCTCGGCTCCGACCTCGCTTCGCCTAACTCCCTTTTTTATAGACTCCTTCCTCCCGCATTTTTGTACCTTTAAGATTTATTTCATTCCCCCCGGGCGCCATTAATTTTTCCTACTCCCATCCCTCACTTGTTGAATCGCTAAATGTATTTAGCCGGAGAAAACGTACGAATAAATGTCGGACGAGGTGGATTCGGGAACGAAACGATTCTAATTCTCTTGACTTTTAAACGATATTCGCTTTAACTGATGCAATTTGTATTTTTTTTCGTACGCTAATATACTCCGAAACGAGGGAGATCTTTACCTTTTTTAAAGCCGATTTTACAACTGCGAATTTTAAGATTGCTCAGACTTTTGGTGTTTCGCTACTTTTGTTTTTCAACTTCGATACTTATTCGACAAAATTAAAGCTTAACTAATCTTAACCGTATTTTAATATCCATTTTTTCGGAAAATTTAACGAGATGTAAGAATTTGGAAAATAAGATTCAAAATACGTAAATTATAACATTTATCGGGAATTTTTCTCTATTTTTTGATTTGTCAAATTTAGCATAGTTACGACCGATTTTTTTTTTTTTTTTTGAAAAACACCCGATAGACATTTTCGAGCCATAGAATATTTTTTGATGAAAAAATATAGGGAGTTCTTTTAATTTTTTTTAAATTGATTTAACAACGGCAAATTTTAAGATTGCTCACACTTTTGGTGTTTCGCTACTTTTGTTTTTCAACTTCGATACTTTTCAACCAGATCAACGATGCTTAATCGTATTTTGAAATTCATTTTTACGGAAAATTTAACGTGATGTAAGAATTTGAAAAAGAAGATTCAAAATACGTAAGTTACACAATATATCGTGAATTTTTCTCTATTTTTTGATTTGTCAAAACTATATAATATTTAGCATAGTTACGACCGAATTTTCTTCGAAAAATACTCAATAGACATTTTCGAGCCATAGTATATTTTTTAATGAAAAAAAAACAAAAAACGAGGGAGTTCTGTAAAAAATTTTAAAATCGATATAAGAACGGCAAATTTAAAATTGCTCAAACTTTTGGTGTTTCGCTAATTCGATACTTATTCGACAAAATTACGATGCTTAATCGTATTTTAATATTCATTTTTACGGAAAATTTAACGTGATGTAGGAATTCGAAAAAGAATATTCATGATACCTATGTTATAAAATTTATTGTGAATTTTTCTCTATTTTTTAATTTGTCAAATTTATATATTAAGCATAATTACGACCGAATTTTCTTTGAAAAATACCCAATAGACATTTTCGAGCCATAGAATATTTTTGAATGAAAAAATCGATTTCAACGTACGAAATAATCCGCGTACAAATTGCACCGACTGTATTGCAAGTTAGCTGCCCATTACTGAGTCATAGAATTTGGTTAAACTGAGGGCAGTTTCTGGCCGCGACTGTAATCACTATTCGGTAGTTCTAAGAAGTTGAAACCCATCCGGGATACTCTGCCGGTCAGTTAACACAATCTAGAGCACGTGAAGTGTCGTGACGGCTTCGGCGCATGTTTTATGTATACCGTGAAACTTGTAGACTTGGAAAGTCGCGAAGTTGCCATTTCCACGAACGGAAACCGTTACAGGAAAAATACCCTGCGGGCTATTTTATCGAAACTTTCCGTCTTTATAGAGCGGTCTTATCGGCACCGTGTGTTTCGGAAATGGAGAGTAAATATTCGAGGGAACATGCGAATAAATTACTATAATAATATTTTCCGATGACCGGTAAAGAGGCGAAAATGCAACGGGGAAATTATTTCCAACCATCCGATTTAGTGATAAAACTGATTGATGTGTTTGACATGTAGGTCGCCATGAACTGGTCGCGCTCTATGGTGTATTGTGGCTAACATAGTCTTCTAACAGTATTAAATTGTCAGAATACTATGCGAATAATGTTACCCGTCATTACTCCTGATAACGGGGTTTAAGACGCAATAAACTTTTTAACATCGTAACCAAAGGTCACGCACGTCACGTGTGTCAGACTACTTGTTGAATGTGACCTCTATTCATTAGCTGAAAATACTCGGCTATTCCTGAATAAAAGTAAATATTTCCTCCATTTAAAACTGAACTCGATTTACATTTATGTCACCTTAAACAGAAGCCGTTTTTCAGTAGCATAAAGCGATTTAGCGGTCGACAATTTCTCCGACGGAGAAATTTCGAGATAATGAAATTTCATCGGATAAATTCGTTAGCTCAATCGCTATTCTGATAGGTGATCGTCACCGAGGTCAAAACTAATGAGACCTTCTCTCGGAGGAATTTTCAAGGGCGTCACTCGACAACTACGAGGTTCGTTTAAAAAAATTATAAGTTTATAATTAGAGCATCCGAGCTCAAATTGAAGTAGATGGAGAGCGATGAACTGACAGCGAAGGCTTGTCATTAATGAAGTTTTGAGGAAAAGCTTCAGGAGGGAATAAATTGGAAAAAGATGGCGAGACGACGGTGTACATTGAAGATGGCAGAGTGGAACATTTGCTTTGTTTTATCGCCAAATAAGGAAAGGAATAATTGTTTCACCGGTGATAATTAGCCCCCTATTTTCACCTCCAGTGAATCAGAGAAAACAATCGGCGAAAATATTTTCCCCTGGGCAATTTCACGTGTTTTATTTAAACGAACGTCTCAATCTACCGATTGGCACGTAAGGAAAGGCATAGGCTTCTTCAGTATTCAGTTATACGATTGAGTTTCTATACCGAATATAAGGCGACATTTCACCCGATGTCACGATGTCAGTAAACGAACCTGAGACGAACGTCTCGCCGTAATCCCGTGATGTGGGATGTGCCAAGGAATACGAAGGGGCAAAACATGGCGTTATGGGCAAAGTCAACGAAAGGAAGCATCCCCATCTTCTTGCTCCTGTGATGACGAACTGAACGCGGAACGTGCTTTGAATCAATGGGCTTCGGAATGTCACAACTGCCTTTCATCCAAGTTCACAACATGACAAGGGTACATAATAGTCGACTATGTCATACTGTAGCAGGTAGGTGAAACATGAAATGAAAACGATTTTCAAAATATTAAACATTTTCAAAAGAGCAAAAAAAGTAAACTTCAAATTATTAAAGTGAAAGAGTAAATCAAAATAATAAAATATTATTAAGTAATAAAGTAGTAAGTGAAAGAATAAAGAGTAAATTTCCTCTTTTATTATTGCCAGGCAATAATGAATAGAACTGAGAGCAGTTAAGAACATGATGAGAAGCTACTGAATGAATCAAATTTAACATACTTTGATGAGATGATTACGTTGTCGTCTAAACCAAGTTTTCCTGGTTCCGGAAAAACTTTGGATTGACGTTCTTATCAAAGAGAGATCGACCGAAGCGTCAAAATTCTCTAACGTACTCACCATCAACTCGATACATCCCAGAAACACAATTGGAGACACGTTAGAGCGAATATATAGATTAAAATGCTGGGGATTTATAACGAGTGATATGACTGATAAGAGATAAGATAAGATCAACATTTGCAGTGTTGCCAGTACTGGACAAAAGTTTCACCCAATTAAGAAATCCGTAGTGTCTAAAACCTCAACCTCAACGATCATTCCCATTCTTCATTCCTTTGGTCTAGTCGATTTTCACACCTTCTGTTATCAAACCATCGAAAAAGAATTTTCCACCTTTATCGCATTAACTTGTAATTCAATTGCCTTTCAAGTCCACTCGAATTAACTTAGGCCGCTTCGGATGGGCATTCAGGCCGCTAAAAGCCGATTGATTTATTCGAGGAAAGCCAGAGGACGGACGCGTTGAAAGTCAGCGTAGAAGGAGGGTAGATTCTGCTGGTATGAGGAGCTGCAGGGGAAAGCTCGAGATGCGTGCTCGCGATAACGAGTGAAAACCCCGTACGAATGTTAATTCTAAGCCACAGCGCCAGACACCGCAGCTAGAGGCTGACAGAGTAGCCGCGCCAGCGGTAATGATAAAGTCTGAAACGATTACGGGGTCGTTCGATATATCGATCAGAGGCCGCCAAGGGAAACCTCGAAGGAAGCTTACGAACTAAGCCGAACTTAAGGAACGACGAAGAGCTTAGACCGGGAGCTTCTCGCGGCTCTTGGGAGGTTAATAATTAACGATTCAGAGACTTCTAACTGCCTTTGAGAGGCCTTTTTCACGCTCAGCTGAAACGTTGTACAAACTCGAATATGGCTCAATATCGACAATTTTTTTTTTTTGCCACAGATGAAATTTCCACCAGCACCAAAGAAATGGTATTTCAGAATTGTAAAAACATAACAATTGCAAACTCGCCTGAAACTGTTCTGTTGACCCAAAATGGTCTGCATGTGGTTGTATTAGAAACAGGGAAACTGGTGCCAGCATGATGGAAAGCTAAAGCAGCTATTGAAGCTTTGCCTGTGTGACCAAACGCCTAGGTGATATTGCAGCCATGCCCAAAGCTTGGCAGAATTTGAAGCCCCGCACACGTGATAGCAAGCTTTGACGTGATTCAAACCATGCCCGTGAGATGGAAAGCTTTTTTTTATGGTGGTATATAAGCTATGCCCGTGTATTAATGAAAAGCGTGTTTTTTTTTTTAATTTTTTTTTTTTTAGTTATTTATTGAAGATAATGATGCTTTCTTCACAAGGAGAGATTGTCAGTTATAGAAAGGCCTTGGAAAAAAGCAAATAAACGGCTTAGGTCAGCAGGATCAAAAACAAGGCCCACAATTGGCATGCAGTCAATTGAAACCTTCGGCGTTAATCGAGCGAAAAAACGGAATTCATTGAAAGTCCGTCGGCCGAAATTACACGGTATTGTTTCAAATCAACGTTTTCACGTCGGCCGAATGAATGCCATTACTCGGCTGTAAATTATTCATAGGCTCGAATCTGGAGGTTGGTCGGGGAAAAAATTCGCACGGCCTCGTCGAAAGTCCAATTTTCAACGTGGAAATACTCTTTCGGCATGTTGATGGCATCTCCACTCTTCCAGTTTCCACCTCTTGTCCTCAACGTCGTCTTGCTGTCATCATTTCACCGTTCCACTTCTTCATTTTCATCTTTTCCTTCAAAGTCGACGTCTGCTCTTGGTCTCAACGAATCCCAAAAGTTGCCCTTGTCATTTAATGCAATTTGTGGCATAACCCTCCGGTAGGCCTTTTCATAAGTTTTATTGAATCCTTCGTCCTGCAAGAGGAAGAAAGGTTGACATCCGAAGTTACCTATTGCAAGGGAGGAAAACGTGCCTTTCGTTGCCAACATAAAATATCACTGCCAATAATGGTTTAGTTAGGGGGAAAGAAGGTATATTTTTATCAGACTTTATATTAACTTTGTGCAGGCCGCGTGCTTCGATGGAAATCGTCAATATATTTGTATTCCTGGGGTGTCACCACGTGCAGTGCGTCATCCTTAACATTTCCTAAGACAGAATCGCCCAACAATTTTGTCCCGTTACGTTGCGAGCATACAGATCTCACCGGCTTTGTACGGTTTGGGAGATTTGATCGAATCAATTCTCCTTGGATAATTACATAGGTTGAATAGGCAAATAAACCAAAAAATCGCTAGATTAGGGATGGTTTTAATGAAGTTGTTAAGATCTCGAACGTTCAAAAATAACAACTCTTAATGTAAAAATCAGTTACAATATTTTTTTTCAAAAATAATAATTTGTAAAAATTGAAACAGAAAAAAACTTACTTATTAACGGTTATATCTTGAATTCGCCGTGGGTTATCCAAAATGCAACTGAAGCTGATTTTGTACATTATCCGAGAGAACATTTTCTGAAAAATTGATTAGGTTTCATCCGTTCTTCACAGAGATATGAAGATTTTTGTCACTTTTGGACACACATTAATTGTTCAGAGAGTGTTTGAGTCTAGTAATAATGTCTTGAGAATTCACCTCTCTTCCGAATAATTGACTTTTTATACGGCTTAAAGAAGTAAATAAAATGAGTTACTAGGCGAAGAAAATTTTCTAACTTTATTTCAATAACCTCTTTTCTTGCATCATTTTTGGAATCACCTTTTTCCCTTGGTTACTTCTGTCGTCCAATAACTCTCCATTATTAGGTAATAATGTGCGTGCATACAAGTTACAATAAGATACCTCCCTAAAAGATCCCTCTCATTGATCTCTCTGTTCGATTCGGGCCATTAATTCCACCCATGATGTATTTTTAATGTCGCTCGTTCCCATTCGAGGTGATCAAAAACAGTCTATCTTGGGCTGTAGCCGTGAGAAAAAGCCATGTGCTCCTTGGGAACAGAGACCCGAATCAGAACCGAAAGGTGTTGCGGAGCTAATGTTTGTAGATGGTGAAGTTGGACAGGAGCAGGGGTTAATTAGCGTTTTTCTCTCCTTATGAGCGGTCGTACCGGCCCGTGCCTGGTTTCCTGCCTTTCCAAACATTTCCACCCCGAGTTTCCCATTTCTCTTGAAAGTCTTCGTGATTCGCTGTGATTACCCTTCCCGACGAACTGACTGGCTTTTTCTCTCTTCGACCCGTAAACCGAACGATTCGGAGGAAGAAGAATTCGCAATTACTATTTCAAGTGTCGAGCCTCGTTGGTACAACGACCGTCATCCGCAAGGTTTGCGTTTTCCCCTCCATTCAAGTTCTAATCCGAACCAGACTTGTGAAGTGGTTCAAATTGAGCGATTCCTTTATTTTAATTGATTTCCCACTCCGACTCATGTAACGAGAAGGCAACGATTACTGTCGACAACTTGGAAAAAACTACCGTTCGCGTTTTCGCCCTACACTTCGAGTTTTACCCTTGGATCGTAATTATTCTACTGAGGAAAAGCCTTTATCACGCTCTGTTTCACAACCGACTGCGAAGCAATCAGCGTTTCGAGTGTGCAATGGTTTAATTTTTTCCACCGCAACGAAACGGACGTTGCGTTTTACTCGAAATCCTTGGAAAACGTTTGAAGGTGGGAAAAAATCCGGATGCGTTTTCCAAGCACGTGAATACGAAAGGTTGACAATGAGTGGTAAAAAATTGATTGATCAAGTTAACTACGTATGAATTGTATCAAAGAAAATGACTAAGAATTTTTGTATTTTATTTTTCGCTCGTATTATTTTTCCGAAATCATCTTTCTTTTGTCATTTGTATTCTCCCAACCGAGGAATTTATTCATTCGTGAGAACGATCTTCAGAAAGGGAAACCTTGGTCTAGAGAGATGTCTGCGATAAAGATGCCATAAGTTGAGTTGAAGGGACGACTGAGTCGGGTACCTTAGGTCGTCCTCCGATCAATCCATACCTACGTGAAAGCTTAGTTTAGAAGGTAACAAATGGTCTTGAGTATCAATTTATTTTCGTCTCCTTGATGTTCGCCTCTTCGAAGAGAATCAAAATCCGGGCTCTCGAAAAAGTCTCTTCCTCGGGGATGGTTGAATTGGATCGGCACTGAACAAATAAATGTTGAGCCTGGGGGCCGGGGCGGCGCTTGGCCCTCGGTGCGGGGATGCATTTACCCCCTCACATTGAGGTTATAATTTTCTGCCTGTTTTATGACCATTGCTATGCAATCTGGGTGACGGCAAATAAATTTTGCCAATCCATTTAATTCTTTTGATTGAAAATTGCCGGTTAATATAACGTTATTAACACTGTGTGATGCCAATTTGAGAAGTGGAATCTTGCAAGGTATGTTATTGGGAATTTCTCAGCTTTATTGAGTAAACCGCGAGTAGAAACATTGCAGAAATTATTTTTCCCTCCGTAAGCGTTATAATTGACCTATAAAAGCGAAGCTTTGCATCAAAAGAGTCATGCATTTTAATTGAATATTCTCAAAGGTAGGTTCGGTTGGATCGTCGCGTATCAAACTAGCCTCCGCATAAAAGAACAGAGAAAGCTGCGAAAAATTGATTACATTGTCGTTCCGTCGTCGAGCAGCCGTGAAACGGTCGGATTTGTTTGCAATCACTGTTGCTTTTTCGTCGGAAGCGGCCTTATTTTGAATGTGCATGCGAACACGTCATGCACGGCTATTTACGGGCAGATGATCAAGGGAAAGCCCCGTTTGGAGCTGGCGTTTCTGTTTCGTATGTATCCAGGCCGTTCTAGGGGTAGCCTCTGTCGCCGGTCGATTGCCGCCTTGCCGGTGAATACAGTGAGATGCTAGTTAGCGGCACGTAACACCCTCGCCTTGTACACGTAACAGGCTATAAGGTCAGGCAGAATAGCATTCAGCTATTCTCCGAGCTCATCGAGTTTTCATCCCACCTCACATTCGATGGAATGAATGCGTTCGAGGAACTCGTTATAAGAAAGGCGGCTCGTTGAAGCAATTAAAACCGAATGTTCGGTCGAAATGTGTTCCCGGTGAAAATCTATCTATTCCCAGAAATGCGGGATTTTCGAAGCGAGAGTCCAAAGTGGCCTAATGCTATAGTGATGAACTGGAATCTGTCTACTGAGCAGTCCAATTTTAGATTTAGAGTAATACAGCGAAATTATTACACGTAGTTTCGATAGTAATTTCGAGTAATTTTGGATGGGACACATTTCGACCGAAATAGAAGCTAAATTTTCGGGTCGAATTCACTTTGAATTATATTAAAATTCGATTTTATTTGAGTTATTACTCGGTGAAAAATTCGAACAAAATTATTGATTGATGTGAGTTCTAAAGAATCGTATTCGCCCGATTTTGGGGGTCTTATGTTGCCATCTGCAATATCACAATAAGTTCATCATCTCATAAAATATCAAAAAGTACCCACCAGATTTTTCATGAACAAGATATTCTTCCAAATAGATACTACCTTGTCAGTAAAAATTTTGACCTGTTCTGCCGAAGCTGGAACCACTACCACGATGCGAGATCGATCTACATACTCTTGTTCAGATTTCCTTCTATGGTGATCTCTTAGATTAAATGTATCCCTCACCTATGATATTATGTATCAAGATATTTTCCAGCATTTCAGAATATCCTTCTGGGTTGGGCTCTTCTTAGATAAATTTTAACGGGAACTAAACTTGAGAAAAATGAACATTTTCCAGAAAGCACTTTGTATGGTTGGAGGACGATAATTTACAAAAAAAATATACCGCCAAACAAAAAAAAAAAAAAAAAAAAAAAATCTGGCATTTTAGGGGAAAATGTGACAACCCCTGTCCTAAGTTATATTGATGATGTCCCACAAATTGGGAAAAAGTCCCTGGACATCTTTCATTTACGTTGGGTATTTCAGGGAAATTACGATTCCTTGCTGTATTAAATAATTTTTGTCTTTTAATGCGTATTTATTTTTTATCGTTTGAAGAATTTCAATTGGAGCCGTCATGGCTACTGCGCAGTACATATTGATTTGATATTTTATATATACGCTATTACTCGCGTTACTCTAAACAATAAAGCGCCATAGCTGATGTTTCTCATTTAACGTAATAAAAGCAGCCAGCCAAAATGGAATTCCATTATAATCAACGCTGAACACTTATCTGATCCAGTTTGTTTTTCTGTTTCTAGGTGAGCCAAGAATCCGAACGGTCTACACCAATGAGACGATCGTGATAATAGGGGAAAATTCTCTGTTATTACTATCGACGTATACATCAAGTTCTTCACCGTCGACCTCAAGGTACTGATATAGGTGTTACATTAGGCTCGCGTGCTTCAAGGATTCATTTGTTAGACAAAAAACCCCCTCGCCCTCGGCGTTCGCATCGACCAGATTATCATAAAATTAGCGAAAGAAATCTTTCGCCACATTTCGTC